>CM060482.1:4119188-4146688 GCA_030544235.1 Lepturacanthus savala | reverse complement strand
GAAGCTACTCTCAATCCACAGCATTTATCCCCATATCTAAAAGTTGCTGTGTTTTGCTTGTTAATGATATAATACAGTAATATTACAAGACAATTAACAGCATAGGGAGTATTGGAAAAAAAAGTTATAGTTATATAAATTACATAAAACACTTCTATATGTGTTTTAAATGAATCACCAATATTGCAAAACCAACTTAAATGATCTGACACTGTTTCTGAAGCGATGAGACGTCTTTTTCCCTCAAAAAAAACTGAAATAACTTATCGATAAAGTGACTTTAGGATATATAAAACAGGCGTTTGGTAGTAAACGGGGCTTTTGGAGCTAAAAAACTTCAAGTATGGTGCAGATTTGTGACTCCTGTAGTTACGTAGCTTCTTCTAGAACGCCACGTCAGAAGCCAGACCAAAAAAATCGAGCACCGAACCGCAGATTGAGCGGAGCACGAGCACATGGATCAGTGATGTGTAATCTAGCACACACTCCTTTAGAAGTTCCTCAGTCATTTAGCAGCATTAGGAATACAAGTGGGAATCCCCTCAAAACTAATGAATTAGCTGTTAGAAGTTAACATAACCCGCGCTCACTGAAAATCCTTAAAACGTAAAAATTAATGCCACTACTCGTAATAGTTGAGCAGATATTTCCAGTAAATACTAAAAGCATAGTGCTGCTCCAAGTGATAACAGTGCAGAAGGTGTTTTTCCAGCTGTTATCGTTATTATTTACCCACAGCTTGCTAACGCTTATTAGCTAGTGGCTCAAATGAATGAGTATGACATGTTAGCATGTAGCTAGCTAGCTCTCTCAGGTTGCTGGGTGGACTTAAGCATTAACAAAACTAACACAGACGGTTTATTTGACTAGAAAAATGATGTTATATAGTATAAAGAAAGTAATGTATATACGTATAGCTGCAGCTCACCTGCACACGACCTGCTTTTCCATATTTTGAGCAGCAGGATGATGATAGCAGCCAGATGAGAGAGGTCTCCTGTCAGTCTGAACACGTTCATCGTTGCTGAATTAAGAGACAGAAGCTTCTACGAGGAAGAATATCCCGTTTTTTTTTGGTCTAAAATAGTTCTACAAGTTAACGCTGAACGATTAAAACCGGGCTGCGGAACTCTCAGGATTGAGGAGATGGCGAGGATGCAGGTCGACGTGGAAGGGGGCGTCACAAAACACATGGACGCGTTTTGATTGGATTAGAATTTGATTGACACCGCGCAGTGGCCACGCCCCCCAACGTGCTGAGCAGAGAGCGACTGGAAATTCGAGCTGAGTCTGAAAGAGGCATTTCACTGAGTGACTGGGTGGGTCCATACTTCAACATTTAACGATATTTATTACATTAACTCCACATTAAATCACTAATTGTACTTTCTTTTATTTTTTATCAGCAATAATATAGTATAAATATGTCCATACAATTACTTTCTTTTCTATTAGACAGCTGTAATAGTCCTTATACACATATATTCCACTATTAAGGGAAAAGAAAGACAAAATACACATATACATGCATGCATATACACATGTATACACATATATTTATACATATAAAAGGGATAATATTTCCATTTCTTATGCTAATTTATGCTTATACTCACTAATAAATATCTGAACTCAGCAGTGTACTGTAACAAAGTATTAATACTTCAATATAGTGATAGATAGATAATAATTTATATATAATATACATAGCAGTAATTGTACATAATGCATCTTGTATAGATATATTGTACATAATGATAGATAATCATAGATTATTGATGTATATCTCTATCTCTCTCTCTCTCTCTCTCTCTCTCACACACACACACACACACACACACACACACACACACACACACACACACACACACACACACACACAATACCATTAGAATAGCAATCACTTATTATAATCACTTATATTTCAGCAAATATATAATAATAATAATAAATAGATAGATACAGATATACATCAATAATCTATTATCATAATGTATAATATATATAAACTATTGTATATATTGTATAGATACAAGATACATTATGTACAATTACTGCTATGTATACTATATATAAATTATGATCTATATGATACTAATGCTAATGCTAATACTAATGCTAATACTAATACTAATGCTAATACTAATGCTAATGCTAATGCTAATACTAATGCTAATACTAATACAAATACTAATGCTAATACTAATGCTAATGCTAATGCTAATGCTAATACCACTACTAATAATAACCAGATGTTCAGCCTTCTTGCTGTTGCTCCAATCCAAAACAAAATAAAAACAAATGTACAACATATTCAAAGTAAAAACAAGTCTACACTTGCTTTTATTTTGAAAACAATGATGCATTTCTCAGAATTCTAGATCAAAACTTGAAATTTCAGGTTCAATCTTCATTTTTTCCCCCAAGTAAAAAACATTTGACCCAATATTAACTCCATAATTTCAATGCACCTTTTTTTAACTGAACAGAAAATTGTAGGATTTATCTTCACCAGAAGAATATTGAGACATTTTCCTCTTTATCTAGATTTCCACACTTCCAATACACAGAAATGATGGTCTACTTGTTCCATCAGTTTTCAGAAACGTTATTATGCATATGCAATAAAAGGCTGATGGGGCTTCTTGCACTTCTCCCGTTTTCAGTGACACATTTTAAAACCTCTCATCTGAATCTGAATCGGCAGATCTATTTGCACTCAATATTATTACAGATGACATCATTATCTCATCACATTACTAGAAACAGGCTGAAATGCTAACCCATGACCTGTTCAGCTGAGCAGGGCAGGAACAAATAGAGGAACTAAGCGATGAGGAAGTGCAATCGAGCCACTTCCCATGACAAGAGATCGTGAAATCATTTGCAAGCTGTGAGGCCACAGACATGGATCGCTGGATTTGCTTTTCTCTGTTGTTCGCCTACCTGTCAGCAACAGGTAAGATACTCTTTTTAACACATGTACATCATTTATAAAGTGTTTTCAGGGATAAAATCCCCCCAAAATTGGCTAATTTAGATGTTTACAGTCAAGCAATGGGAAGTAACTTTGCTGTTTTTTTTAAAGCTAAACTTAAATTCCTCTTCCTGCATTCATTCCAGAAATCGAAATACAAAGCGACGACTGTTTATCACAACACAACGGTGTCATCTGGAGGAAAATGGGAAGCAGCGTTGTCCTGCATTGTAACGTCAGCTCTCGCTGTTCAGCCAAAGGCCTGGACTACAAGTGGTTTGCTGTCAAACGAGATTTCCATTTTCGCCTGAACCTGGAAAGCGATCATCTCAAGTACAGCCTGAGCGGAGCGTCTTTACACATCAAGGCACTGAACGTCAGCGACAGCGGGATCTACCACTGCGCTGCTGTGTCAAAGGGAAAAGCAGCACCTGGTGCACAGTATGTAGGGAAGGGAACCACGCTCCAGGTAAAAGGTGAGTGACCTGCAGCAGAAAAACTCCACTTATATGGAGCTGATACTGGGTCAAATGTTTGGGGGGAAATAAAACGGAAATTGATCTGGAAATCTGACAAATACTCATCAATATTCAAAATAAAAACAAGTGTTTAATATATATATATATATATATATATATATATATATATATATATGTATATTTATAATATTTAATGTTGAATATTTCAAATACTACTTTACTTTAATATTATTTTACTATTTTAAATATTTTTTGTATTTCTCAGAATTCAAGACCAAAACTTGAAATTTCATTTTCAGTTTTTATTTTTTTTCAAATTCAAAACAAAATAAAATGATATAAACAAGAATATGCTTGTTTAATGTATATATTTAATATTGAATATTCTGAATATACTTTAATATTACTTTACTGTTTTGAACACTATTTACTTTTAATATTTTGTGTATATTTTAGAATTCAAGATTAAAACTTGAAATTTCATAATTTCTGTTTCAATTTAAATTTTTTCAAGATAAAAAAAATACAAATAATAATATATATATATATTATTATATATCAGTATATAATATTGAATATTCTGAATACTACATTGAATACTACTTATTTTAAATATTTTTTGCAGTTCTCAGAATTCAAGATCAAACATATAAAAATATTTATTCAAGTATAAAACAAAATAAAATCAAATATACAACAGTTTTTATCTTGTATTCAGAGAAATACGTCAACGTATTATAAATAAAAAAGCAAGTATTTAAGTGTTTAATATATACATAAATATATATATTTATAATATTTAATGTTGAATATTTCAAATACTACTTTACTTTAATATTATTTTACTATTTTAAATAATTTTTGTATTTCTCAGAATTCAAGACCAAAACTTGAAATTTCATTTTCAATTTTAATTTTTTTGTCAAATTCAAAACAAAAATAAAAATGATATAAACAGGAATATGCTTGTTTAATGTATATATATATATATATGTAATATTGAATATTCTGAATATACTTTAATATTACTTTACTGTTTTGAATACTATTTACTTTTAATATTGTGTATATCTTAGAATTCAAGATTAAAACTTGAAATTTCAGGATTTCTGTTTCAATTTTAATTTTTTCAAGTTCAAAACAAAATAAAAATAATATAATATATATTATATTATTATATATCAGTATATAATATTGAATATTCTGAATACTACGTTGAATACTACTTATTTTAAATATTTTTTGCAGTTCTCAGAATTCAAGATTTATATTTATTCAAGTATAAAACAAAATAAAATCAAATATAAAACAGTTTTTATCTTGTATTCAGAGAAATACGTATTATAAATAAAAAAGAAGTATTTAAGTGTTTAATATATACATATATATATATATTTATAATATTTAATGTATTTTAAAAAGCGTAAAATCGTTGATGTATTTCTTAGAATTCAAGTATCATGTATACTTGTTTTTATTTTGAATAAATTGCTCCAAGAACAAAACATTTGACCCAATATCAGCTCCATAATTTCAATAACCAGGCTTATGGATATGGTTTTTATTATGAATACGTTGATGTATTTCTCAGAATTCAAGATCAAAACTTGACATTTCAGCTTCAAATTCTATTTATTTTAAGTACAGAACATTTGACCCAGTATTAGCTCCATAACTTTAATAACCAGGCTTGTTTGGATATGGATTTAATTTCATGTGACAGCTTTTCTCTTGCTTGCAGGAGTCCTTAAATCCATGGTGAGAAACATTCTCCTGTGGATAGTATTTGTCCTCTTGGCCCTCTACAGCGTGGCGATAGTGACTCTCATCATCCTAAAGAAGGTGAATGACTTTTTTTTTTGTGACTGTAATGAATTTATCACTTTTAAAACAGTTTAAAACCAACCCTTTCCCTCTCTGTTCCAGCACGGCTGCAATATGAGCAAAAGGAAACACACGTCTGGCAAGGTTATAGAGAATTTTCTACTTTTATGTGTGAATTCATGTGTTTGGAAGGTCGACTGTTTACTAATCGGGGAAAAGCCCTCCGACGCAAAATGAGGAAGAGAAACCAAGAAAAACTTGCAAAAAACGAGGCTCTTGCCACACGAAAAAAGTACAGAGTAAAGTTGTTAAATTACACTTTTAATGTAATAAACGTCCCCTTTTCTTTTCAATCCAGAAGAACTCGACAAGAAAAACGCAATTCCACGATGTGCTGCAAGAAATGTATCACCGGAAGAACTTAAGCAAAAAGCACGTCAGCAGAAACCAGTCGCCAGACGAGGTCAGTCTCACGGCAGGAGGGTAAAACGTGACATCTCACCATGATTTTCAAACTCAGCTTCCGTCTTTTCATAGGCTGCATGTGCCGACTACGCGAGTGACGACATCTATCAAAACGTCTAAAGTGTCAGACGAGGATATTTAAAGATTCAGAACTCCTTCATCCTGAGCGAGAGGAAATTCCAAAGCTACGAAACACCTGACTGAGGACGTCGGAAACTTCTGTGACTAAGGATTTGATGAAGGCTGGAAGTTCGTGGTGTGAGAAGGAAACCAGAACAAAGGTCCTGAGTCACTTTTCCTTTTTGTGGGTTCAATTTCAGTCTAAACAGTTGTGTTCAATATAATAGCAGCGTGTTTATTAAAATCTTTATAAGTTTTATTTCGATGCATTTGCATGGAGACGCTATAAAACACGTATTTCAGCCTCTGCATTTCTTGTTTTTGCCTCAGAAACAGCATTTTTGATCCAGAACTTTAATTTTGTTGGTCTGGAACCACAATGCCGCTGGTTTACTTGTGTGTTTAGGGGTCGTTGTCTTGCTGAAACACACATTTCAAGTGTATTTCCTCTTCAGCATAAGGCTTTAAGTATTTTGATATAGGCAAACTATAACCTAAAGAGCAATGGAGAAACGTTTTGAGGACTAATGAAGGTAAAATTGAGTCCTACAGTTTATCAAACACTGAATTTAAGCCACAGTTCACTCAGACAGTGAAATAATGGATCAGTTTGCCTATATCAAGATACTTGAAGACGTCATGTTGCAAGAAAATGGCCTTGAAATGTGTGTTTCAACAAGATAATGATCAAAAACACCAGTAAACCAGCAGCATCTTGGTTCCAGACCATCAAATATAAAGTTCTGAAGTAGTCAAGAACCTTAATCCCATTGAAAACGTATGGGGCGACATCAGAAATGCTGTTTCTGAAGCAAAAAATCAAGAAATTCAGAGGTTTTTGAGTTTGCAAATACAAATGCAGACAATTTTCTTCACATTTTAATTCCGATTTGATTTAGGAAATAAAATGCAGTGTTCCCAATGCATCGAAATAGAAATTACTATAAGGATTTGGGCTTTACTCACATTTAAACACAACTGTATATTACAGCATTTGCAGTCTTATCGGCTTAACAGGGTCAGTATTTACCTGAAAAGTCAGAAATTCAGGTTTTTCTGCCACATATGTAGAATACCGACTAGCTGGTTTGTCAGTTTTGTCGAAAACTCTTCATCTCTCGAGGCGTTAAAACTATTTTTTGAAAAGACAATGTATGCAGCTGCCTCTCCTTCCTCAGACTACATCGATGAGAAGAGGAATTTAGCGAACAAATACTAGAAATGTCTAAGGCTCCGTCTGACTGGTAGCAAAAAGTGAGTCAAAAATGCAGCTTTATTTTTTGTTAATGCATTTTAATTTTCATATTTGACATTTCAAAATGGATTTTGGTACCTTTTTGCTGGAAAATTAAGGTTAAATGTCATTTTCTTTAAGTCTAAATGAGCAGAATTGAATAAGAAATAGTTTGGAATAGTGATTATTCGTTTTATTTATGAGTCAAAATGCAGCTTCATTTTAATTTAGCTCATTTTAATTTCATATTTGGAATTTTTAATTGCATTTTGCTGGAGAATGCTTTAAAAATTACATATTAAAGGTAATTTTCTGGATTTATATAATCCGATTTAATTCACATTTGCTTCCATTTGACAACTGATTCTCCTCAAATGCATTTTTTTTATGTGAAACAGTTAATTTTAAGACAAAAAAAAAGGAATCAGAGGATGTTGTTGCGTAGAAAGATATTTTTTTATAATCAAAAACAATCAAAGATTCACATTCAGATGGATTCTGACCGTATAAATGATATAATGAGAAAAAGGCACATATATTTAATACAGTACATGATGCAGAACAATGTCCCTTTGGTGCAGAACAATCAAGAAAGTTACAATAAGGCATCTGGTAATGAAAACACATTAGAATTTACTTTTGCATGACTTATAAAGTGGATGTTTACGAGTTTATGCACATTTTTAATAAAATAAATGTATGATTTTATCTGCGCATGAGTGCATTCGTATAATATCTAATTCAATTATTGTGAATTATTCCCTTTCTAATCCTCTCCCTCTTGTAAACAGTATTAAATCATGTGTGAGTAAGATTTTAATTCCATAAAACGAAGCTCTAATAATGTTGAAGTGCCGGTTATGAGTCAGAGTGATGCTCACGTGTCTGTACAAGTCCCCAAATACACTCTGGAGTTAATCGCGTTAACTGGCGCTCGTCTCTTCAGGTAAAACAGGATTAATAAAATACTAAAATAAAAACCCTTTTCTCCAGATTCACTACACATGAGACAATTCCATGTTTCACTCATCAAACATACTTGAGACAGTCACTTTGTGAAAGTGCCACCGTCACACAATTTGCAATCAGCGCTGCCGATCTGCAGCCGCCGATCCACTTCTCCCAGCAGCAAATTAGCCTGCAAACGGATAGCTTTTATCTTTGCAGCACCCTCCACCACGCTGACGGATAGACGGATAGATGGAAAGGCTCTCGTCGTGGAATTATTACGACCAAATCAGCCCTGGAATGTGAACTCTATGAAGTGTGAGGGGTCTTATAATACGGCGGCTTAATCTACACGGGAGAATGGAAACAGTAGTCGGTCAATAGTGGAGTGTTTAACATTCAGCTTCCTGCTGCTGCCTGGTTCAAGGCAAATAACCTCCAGCTGTAACAGCTTCTTTTAGCTGAAACGCTTTACTTTAATAAGCGCTTAGATTGGTTTTGGTGCTAATTATCTGCTGAGGTCAACGACTGGAAAACGTGTTTGACATTTAATAAACCAACCGTAAAAAGGATGGGACTACATGTTATTTGGAGAGATCTACAAAAATGAATATTCAAGTTTCTAATTAAACAAATAACTATTATATATATATATAACATAAGGCCCTTCATAATATTTCCCATGTCAAACACATGTTTGATATTTATTCCCTTACACTACCGTTTAAATGTCACTTCGAAATTCCCTTATTTTTGAAAGAAAACCACTGTTTTTTTCAATAAAGATAACTTTAAACTAATTAGAAATACACTCTATACATCACTAATATGGTAAATGACTATTCTAGCTGCAAATGTCTGGTTTTTAGTGCATCAATATCTATATAGGTGGATAGAAGCTCATTTCCAGCAACTATCACTCCAGTGTTTGCTCATTGCATCAAAAGGCTAATGGATGATTAGAAAACCCTTGATGCTAACATGTTAGCACAGCTGGAATTTGTAGCAACTATTGCATCAAAAGGCTAATGGATGATTAGAAAACCCTTGATGCTAACATGTTAGCACAGCTGGAATTTGCAGCAACTATTGCATCAAAAGGCTAATGGATGATTAGAAAACCCTTGATGCTAACATGTTAGCACAGCTGGAAACAGTTTAGCTGCTTAGCGAAGATAGAAAACTGACCAAAAAATCATAATTTCAAATACAAATCATTATTTCTAACCATGTCAATGTCTTTGAGTGACCCCCCCGGTGTGTATTCACAGTACAAAAACAGACACGATCTCTTACTTGGCAATAAAGAACGTCTACAAACCTTAACTTCCTGTGAATGCTGAGCATATTGCAGCTATCCGTCTACATATTTAATGTCGACCGTGTGGCTGTTGTTGATGGAGAACAGCCTCCACGCCAGGATTTGCATAAACGCGACACACATGGGCACCAAACACACCAAGTAGAACATGACACTGTGGAGGTTCCCCACGGCACTGGAAACAAAAAGGGGTTTGCATTACATATGTGGTATAATTTATCTCCGTTTACATAGGAATTGTTGGATATCGTCCTATTTATTATAATCATAGGCTACATCGAGTGCTTGAGCAACAGCTGTTATTATAAAAGTGAAGAAATCAATGAAATCCGTGGATTTTGATCTAAAACAATAGATCATTCAGGCCAAATTGTTTTAAAATGCATAAAGGTAACAGCTTTTATGTGTGCATACTAGGCAAATTAAGCCATAAGAACTCCTTTAAGGAATATTCTCAGTGATATTAAATAGATAATTTAATGTTTTTTATTTAATAGATAAAAACATGATAAATTTACCTTGTTAACAGGTTAAAGGTTTAAAAGACTTTTAATTTGGTAACATGATAAATTTACATTAACAGGATAAAGGTTTAAAAGACTTTTAATTTGGTAACATGATAAATTTAACTTGTTAACAGGATAAAGGTTTAAAAGACTTTTAATTTGGTAACATGATAAATTTACCTTGTTAACAGGATAAAGGTTTAAAAGACTTTTAATTTGGTAACATGATAAATTTACCTTGTTAACAGGATAAAGGTTAAAAGACTTTTAATTTGGTAACATGATAAATTTACCTTGTTAACAGGTTAAAGGTTTAAAAGACTTTTACTTTGGTAACATGATAAATTTAACTTGTTAACAGGTTAAAGGTTTAAAAGACTTTTAATTTGGTAACATGATAAATTTAACTTGTTAACACAACAAAGGTTTAAAAGACTTTTAATTTGGTAACATGATAAATTTAACTTGTTAACACAACAAAGGTTTAAAAGACTTTTACTTTGGTAACATGATAACTTTACCTTGTTAACAGGATAAAGGTTTAAAAGACTTTTAATTTGGTAACATGATAAATTTACCTTGTTAACAGGTTAAAGGTTTAAAAGACTTTTACTTTGGTAACATGATAAATTTAACTGGTTAACAGGTTAAAGGTTTAAAAGACTTTTAATTTGGTAACATGATGAATTTACCTTGTTAACACGATAAAGGTTTAAAAGACTTTTAATTTGGTAACATGATAAATTTAACTTGTTAACAGGATAAAGGTTTAAAAGACTTTTAATTTGGTAACATGATAAATTTACCTTGTTAACAGGTTAAAGGTTTAAAAGACTTTTAATTTGGTAACATGATAAATTTAACTTGTTAACACAATAAAGGTTTAAAAGACTTTTAATTTGGTAACATGATAACTTTAACTTGTTAACAGGATAAAGGTGTAAAAGACTTTTAATTTGGTAACATGATAAATTTAACTTGTTAACAGGATATAGGTTTAAAAGACTTTTTCATCCAAACATAACTTTGCTTTCTTGGTTTTCCATGACTATTTTAAGGTTAATAACAGTTGTTTTACATCAATTTAATTAAGAATTGTGGTGGGAACAGGTTAAATGTAATATAGGACACGTTATTTAGGGCCTTTAGCAGTTTAAGTTGAGGATAAAGCTGGAAATGAGGAATTATTCACATTTAATATTTAAAGGGGCAGTGACACCAGAGTTACAGTGGGTTCTTATGGGTTAAATTAAAATAATGGCCTAAATCAATTCAATCTCTTGATGATGCTGCTACATCTGGTAAAATCACCTTATTCTCTTTATGCCCTATAGCCAAGATGCAGCCAAATATAAAGAAATTCAGAAGTTCCAGCCCATTAAACATGTGTCATGTGCCACATCTCATGTTCCAGCTGGTTTGGATGGTAAAGTCTTATAGAAGGAGCAGGAAAACAGTCTGTACCTTATATTTGAGTCTCTTCCTGCTTCCTTCAGCTGTTCATATCCAAACTGGTTCAGGACGTTCAGCACAAACATCGGAGCCAGAGACTGAGCTGGTTTAGTGAACAGAGCGTTGGTCCCAAACACCATCGAGGAGAGAGGGGAACTGTAATATTGAGATTTAATCAGTTTAATTCCAATGAATATAGATTTATTAGAGCCCTATATATATATATTAGAGTGTATTAATACTGCCCCATGTTTAAAAAACACTCAATCCACAGAGAAACATACACAGCCTGTATTCAGAAACTGTGCCTTAAAACAAGCAGTCGTGACTTATGTGAAGTTGTGATGTCACTACTATACAGTCACCACCAACAGCCATTTAAAGAGGAGGAGGAGAGAAGCTGGAGAAAAGTCAAAATTCACAGTAAAACACAGGAAAGTGTAGAATATGGGACATTTAAATGGTACAAAAATAATCAGTTAACTACCAACGACCCAAAAACACAGATAAAGGTTAAAAGACTTTTAATTTGGTAACATGATAAATTTACCTTGTTAACACAATAAAGGTTTAAAAGACTTTTAATTTGGTAACATGATGAATTTACCTTGTTAACAGGTTAAAGGTTTAAAAGACTTTTAATTTGGTAACATGATGAATTTAACTTGTTAAGAGGATAAAGGTTTAAAAGACTTTTAATTTGGTAACATGATAAATTTACCTTGTTAACACAACAAAGGTTTAAAAGACTTTTAATTTGGTAACATGATAAATTTAACTTGTTAACAGGTTAAAGGTTTAAAAGACTTTTAATTTGGTAACATGATAAATTTACCTTGTTAACAGGATAAAGGTTTAAAAGACTTTTAATTTGGTAACATGATAAATTTACCTTGTTAACAGGTTAAAGGTTTAAAAGACTTTTAATTTGGTAACATGATAAATTTACCTTGTTAACAGGATAAAGGTTTAAAAGACTTTTAATTTGGTAACATGATAACATTAACTTGTTAACAGGTTAAAGGTTTCAAAGACTTTTTGATCCAAACATTTCCACCAGTTTCTCTGGTTAATTAACTAATTAATTAATTAATTAACCCCCGTCTGTATATCAGCATGGATGAAGCCTGATGTCTGGGTCTTTTCTAGGACTAGAGCTCTAGAGCTCAGCAGAACCCCATGATCTAGACCTAGTTAGTCAGGAGTTCATCCTACAGCAACATCATCCACATCAGACCATCATCATCTGTCACATGACACATTAAACTAGGACGATTTAGAGAAAAAACTGATAAATCAACGTGTTTTATTACCTGCGCTTATACTTGAGCAGATCTGTATCAATGATATCAGCCAGTGGGAGGCTGAAAAGACTGAAGGCTGCTTGAATTATGACCCTAAAGAGGTGACAAGGGAGAAAACGTAGCTTTAATTCAATCAAAGTTTATATATAGTAAATATTTAAAATAATCATTTCAAGTTGTTTAACCTCTTACATGTTAACGGTGAGGAAAACTGCCAGGATGTAATAGTGCTGAGCACCAAGTGCCAGCATGACGGCCGCCATCCCAGCCTCCAGGTAGAAGGTGAAGAGGATGATTCTGTAGTAGCCGACTCCATGGAGCAGTTTCTCACAGCTTAAAACTAGGAGCTGGGATGGAGACAAACAATTAAAACAGCAGCATATATACATATATAAACATATACACACACACACACACATATATATATATATATACATGCACACTCATGATTTAACATGACATGAGGAGCAACACTAACTAAATAAAGTGTTTTATCTGTAGTAAAACACAATGTTACTGTTACAGCATCAATATAATAATATAATATTAATATAATATCAGTAGTATTTAGATATTTAATTTAGATTTGAGCCGTTTGTGTGATTATTTAATTGTCTCCTTTATAATAAACATCTTACAGAATATATTCTTCATGTTCTAGAATGATCCTCAGTGGGATTTATAGGATTTTATGGACAAATAATTGACCTTTGAACTATCTTTGCAGACAATTCAGCTCATTTTAATTTTTTCATGATTTCAGAAATTGTTTAAAGTAAGAAAAAAATGATAGAAATGAATAATTTTAATAGAATTAGATTTGAGCTGTTTGTGTGATTATTTAATTGGCTCCCCATTTTCTTAGAATAAATGATCAGTGAACTCTTATCTTATTAATCATTGAACTTTAAATTGCAGATAATTTAACTTATTTCAAGTTTTTTTCCTTATTTGGGTCAGTTTGTTCTTGTTTTAAGTTTTAAATAAAGTTTTTTTTGCAATATTCTAACTATATTTTCTCTATAACAGCAACATAAATAGATTCTAACTCTTCTATAGTCACCTCACATGTTGTTGATTTATTTTAATCCAGGTTTAAGTCCAATAACCTTTGTGTTTGTAGAGATATTCCACATTTATTATCATTTATAGCATATTTTTTTAAATATTTCATGCAAACTCAGGCAAGTTTCCCTCATAATAGGACACCTCAGTAGTAAAAGAACTGGTTTCAGTCCATATAACACACAATATATAACAATATATTCATCTCACAGTAAAATCTATTAGTTAAATATCAGTAGTAGGGCTGCAACTAACCACTGTTTAGATAATATTATTTAATTGTCTCCTTTATAATCTCCTTTTTAAACATCTTACACAATATATTCTTCATGTTCTGGTGTGATTTCTGTGATTTTATGGACAAATAATTGATCTTTGAGCTTTTATCTTAATAATAATTGATAATTTCGCCTATTTTACATTGTGTTTTTCCCGATTTGGGACAGTTTGGTCTCGTTTAGTTTTAAATAAAGCATTTATTATCATTTATAGCAGGAAAACCGATAAATAAACCTGGGGATTAAGTGGTTAATTTATTAGCTTGAGTTTTTTTTTAATATTTCATGCAAACTCAGGGAAGTTTCCCTCATAATAGGACACCTCAGTAGTAAAAGAACTGGTTTCAGTCCATATAACACACAATATATTAATCACACAGTAAAATCTATAAGTTAAATATCAGTAATAGGGCTGCAACTAACCACTGTTTAGATAATATTATTTAATTGTCTCCTTTATAATCTCCTTTTTAAACATCTTACACAATATATTCTTCATGTTCTGGTGGGATTTCTGTGATTTTATGGACAAATAATTGATCTTTGAGCTTTTATCTTAACAATAATTGATAATTTCGCCTATTTTACATTGTGTTTTTCCCGATTTGGGTCAGTTTGGTCTCGTTTTAAGTTTTAAATAAAGCATTTATTATCATTTATAGCAGGAAAACTGAAGAATATCATCTCATTATGACGCCTAATTTCTCCTTTTATCATGACTTTATTACCTGTGGGCAGATGAATCCTGCTCCGTACATGATGCTCTTAGCCAGCGATGAAAGTGCGTCCGGGGGAATCAGGTGCTCGGCAAATATCATGGTAAAATTATTAAAGAACGCCAGGATGAAAACCTGGAAGAAGTTCATGATCACAAACATCCTGAAGTCTCTGTTGGTCAGGATTTGCCACATCAGCGTCCTTAACACGGAGAAGGAAATCGCCGACTGGTCGGCGGACCCCTGCTGGTCCGGACCTTTGTTATCGAAGCGGCTCTCACTGTAGAAACCCGTGTAGAGCATGCAGACGCAGCTCAGGATGGCGATCAGCACCGTGAAGGCCTGGAAGGCCTCGATGTCCTCCATGTTTTTAGACAACACGCCGCAGAGGAGCACGCTGGAGGAGCCGATGAGAGAAGCCACCTGGGAAACCAAAGGGCGGAAAAATCATTATCACGATTATTGTTGTAGTTACACAATGCATTTATTCAGCAGAAGTTTGAGATGTTAAACACATTTGTTGTGTTGCTATGTCACTTAGAGATATTGTTATTTAGATGAGTGCTTTTCCTATTTGGATATTAGTAATATTGAAAAGCTATTTATTACCCCTCCTCCAAAAAATGTGTATATATACAGTCCAGGACAAAGGTTTGGACACACCTTCTCATTCAATGTCTTTTCATGACTATTTCCATTGTAGATTCTCACTGAAGGCATCAAAACTATGAATGAACACATGTTTATGGTGGTAAAGGGTGGTTATTTTGAAGAAATTAGAATATAAAACATGTTTTCTGTTATTTCACCTTTTGTTTGTTAAGTACATAACACCATAAACATGTGTTTATTCATAGTTTTGATGCCTTCAGTGAGAATCTACAATGGAAATAGTCATGAAAATTGAATGAATTCACATTGAATGAGAAGGCGTGTGTGTGTGTGTGTGTGTGTGTGTGTGAGACATGTGGTGTGACCTTAACAACTTGGTACCAGATAGTTTAACTCTCTTAAAAAAGGTTTTAAAAAATTAAAAACACATGTTCTCAACAGATGTTATATTCTAGGAATCTAAATCTAACATGAACACACACACACACACACACACACACACATTCTCATTCAATGTGAATTCATTCCATTTTCATGACTATTTCCATTGTAGATTCTCACTGAAGGCATCAAAACTATGAATGAACACATGTTTATGGTGTTATGTACTGGACAAAAAAAGGTGAAATCACTGAAAACATGTTTTATATTCTAATTTCTTCAAAATAGCCACCCTTTACCACCATAAACATGTGTTCATTCATAGTTTGGCCACACCTTC
This sequence comes from Lepturacanthus savala, assembly GCA_030544235.1. Classification (NCBI taxonomy): domain Eukaryota; kingdom Metazoa; phylum Chordata; class Actinopteri; order Scombriformes; family Trichiuridae; genus Lepturacanthus; species Lepturacanthus savala. The sequence goes on along the minus strand of CM060482.1, from coordinate 4,130,666 downwards.
TCATTTGATGTGTTCGATGTGTGTAGCCACCCTTTGCTCTGACTGATAAAGTGAGAAATTCCACTAATTAACGCTGATAAGGGACAACGATGAAGTGAAAACCATTTCAGGTGACGACCTCTGGAAGTTCATCATGAGAATGATAAGAGTGTGTAAAGCAGAAATCAGAGCAAAGGGTGAAGAAACTAGAATATAAAACACCTTTTTTTGTATCGCTCATAGTTTTGATGCCTTCAGTGAGAATCTACAATCACCAAACCTCCCAGATACACTGTGATCAACCATTTAAACAATTCCTGAAGGAGCATTTAACACACGCAATAATCAACTTACACACACAACACAACACAAATCCACTTGTTAGGTGAAATAGCCCTGACCTGGCTGTACTTTACGAGCCTCAACCTGCTCTGGTGGTGGCTGGAGATCTCAGCGAACAGGGCGCATTGAGCCAGCAGCACGAAGGTGAGCATGCCGTCGAAGGCGCACAGCGCCACCATCAGGTGGACGCCGCTCAGCCAATCGCCGGGGGCGTAGGATCGCCACGGGAACCAGGCGAGAAGGAACGCCAGCGAGTAAAGGGGCGCTCCGTAGAGGATGGAGAGACGGCGCTGGGAGCAGCAGGGAACCTTGGAGTTGTCCTGCAGGTAACCGAAAAGAGGGTCGTTGACGGCGTTCCACACCATGTACACCACCTGTGGAAGAGGAAATTTACATGGTTATTGATTAAAAATATGGTTTAAATACAGATGAGCTGATTTAACATTTGGAAATTTGTAAATTTGGACAGATGTTTGGATGAAACCATGAAGTGTGCAGTGATGAGACGAACACATATGATATTAAACTATTAAGAAAAGTCAGTAAAATAATATTAACCCTCATGTTGTGAGGGTTAATATTAATATTATCAACTTGACCGTTCCATTAAGACTCATGGTAAAAACAGTAATAACACATATATTATCACTTCAGTTTTCTGTCTCATTGATTTGAACTTAAAAAGACACAATTTCTGGATTATTTTGACCATAAATAATCAGATGAAACATAAAATACTGTTTATCATAGACTAGTTTGGGTCAAAGTTACCAATGACATTTATTTTGAAACCATTTATAATGTGTGTGTGTGTGTGTGTCCATCTGACAAATGTGGATCAATTTCTTACATTAATTTTATTGATCGGTCATTTTTAATCAGAAACACCAAGAGGGTACAAAAGTAGAACATTTTTATTTAAATTAATACAATTTATTTTGGTGCTGAAATCCTCTTTGTGGACAAAGTCATGGAATCTCAGGTGAATCTGATCAAATTAACCACGAGACAGAAATGGTTCATATTTAACCAGAAACACAACATGATGGTTAAACAGTTATGGAAGAGATCACACATTTCTTGCTTTGTCTATGGGCCGTTTTAAAGTTTTTTAGTATTTATTCTAATTAAACTGTTCTTATTTTTGTCCAAATGGATTTTCATACCCCTTTTGAACCTGGATCAGTATTATTTGAGTTGCCCATATAATAATGATCTAGTTTGTTTGAACATTTTAGTTTGAGTCTATAAACTACTGACAACATTTCTCCCCAAATTCCAAATAAAAATATTATTATTTAGAGCATTTATTTGCAGAAAATGACAAATGGTCAATTTAACAAAAATGATACTGATATGTTTTCAAACATCAAACAATGCAAATTCATTTTAAAACAGTTCAGAAATCATTATTTGGTGCAATAACCCTTTATTTTTAATCACAGCTGTATTGTATAGACTTAACATATATGTAATAATTGGTCAACAGCTGATGCAATCATGAAAATAATACGTTGCAGACTTTTTTAAAGGGTTATAACACTTTTTTCCCTTTACCCTACCAGTTTTTAATCACAGATATTAATAAATCTGCATAGAAAAAACAGAAATATCGATAAGTTGATATACTCACTTGTGATTGGTGGAATGCTCCCTCTGATATCTTGTATTTGTTGAGAAAGAGTTTGACATAGTAGAAGCTGAATATATTATTTATCATAGCAGATCCCAGAGTAGTCATGGCATAAGCCAACGCTACAGGATTCAGTCCAAATTTGATCAAACAACGAACTACATTGTTTTTGGCGACAGGTTTCTCCTCCACGGCCATGACAGCAGCTCAGGTAACCTCTCACCTGTCGGTTTGCCCTATTTAACTCTGTTAAATGCTGTTTAGCGTCGCTACTGTTAGCCAATAATGTAGAAAATAAAGCCGAAAATCACGCAGTTCTTGAATATCCACATAACATTGTGTGGGCAAGACTTAAAAAACAGTTAACATTAAGAAAAACCAAATAAACTGAAGCAGAAACGCTAAAAAACTGTCAAACTCGTGTTTCTGTGCCTGTCGTTGGGGGCGGGGCTTAGATAGCAAGCAAGTGTTGGGATTGGCTAGAAGAGTTCTTTGGTTCCACTTCCTGCTTCGTGATTGGTTGACGAAAACGCCCGTTAAAGCAAACAGGAAGTTAAGACTAGGAAAACATTTTTAAAGATATTTAACTGCTCGTCTTTCTTGTTTATAATACAATAACAAACCTTACGCTGAATATAAAACATAAACTCATTGAACTTTCACTTTGAGCTTTTAAAAGTATTTCTAACACCCAATTTGCATAATGAAACTTTACTCGCTACGAAATCTGAAAAGTTTTAAAGCTTAAAATAAAACACGGGCTTCCTGTATTTTGCTCCTGTTTTTTTACTACATGTACCCATCCTGAAACAATGCCGCTAACATTAAAGCCACTCTTGTTATCCGAAGCTACGGCGTGTTAATTTTCTTTAATATTACGTATTTTTAATGCAAAAGTGTGATTTATCTCGCGTGCGCCTAAAAATTCCTACTTCGGCTGTCGAATTTTGAGTTTCACCGGCACCACAGCGCCCCCACGTCTGATTCACTATAGCGCAGGTGAGACGCGGTATTACACATCCGAAGCAGGATTAGGAGAAAAACTAACGCACACGAGAGATAAAACCCACTTTATTATTAAAATATATATTAAAACAGAAAACAAACACACCGTAGTGTCAGGTAATAATGACGGCTTTGATTTAAGCATAATTATTTTACGATTAGTTCATGCAGGAAAACGTTGGAGTGAAACAAAACGGGAGCTAGTGTCGGATTTTAAGAGTGAATCTAAGACTCTGAGCCTGGAGCGTCTTATTCGAGGCTATAAGTGACACCTACCGGATGTTGGGTGTATTAGAGATTTGCCACGTTGCCGTAGACAACAGACTTAAAGCCGGGGGTTGGATGTAGTTTACGTCCGTCTACGCACGGCGGAGGACGGCGGAGGACCAGCTCCGGGCTGTTTTTTTTTTTTTTAAGGAAACACCTGTGCGTCAGGTTCGCGTGTCAAGGTGGAGTCCTCGCGCTCCGCGGCGGTAAAATGCTGACTGACATGATCCTGGAGGAAGAGTTTGACAAGAACGGGGAGCTGTGGTACGACCCGCAGGACCTGGAACACGGTAAGAGCCGCGGGTCGCACCCTAAAACTCTGGAAGAAGCTTATCACATCATCTCTGTTCGCTCGGAGGAAATTTTCTTCGCTTTGAAACAAGCTCCAACAAGTGAGCTCACATGATTCTAGATGATGATATAAAGTCTGCGGCTCTTCTCGTGACCTAGAAGAATTATAGGTTTAAACCTGGTGTTAAAAGAACCGCATGTGAGGTGACTACAGATACAAATACTTTATTTAAAACTTAAAACAAGAGCAAACTGAGCAAAAACCGGGCAAAACAATGAAATAAACTAAATTATCTGCCATGCAAAGTTGAATGATTCATAAGAAAATAAATCAAAGATTAATTATTTGTCCATAGAAACTCAGAAATTACATTGATGATTATTCCAGAACATATTCTGTTTAAAAAAGGATATTATTAAGGAGCCAATTAACCTGTAAAAATCCCAAATTGCTGTTACAGCATCAATATATATCATCCAAAATCATCAATACAATAAGAAAATAGTTTAATATAATATCAGTAGTAGTATTTAGATATTTAATTTAGATTTGAGCCTTTTAAACATCTTACAGAATATATTATTAATGTTCTGGAATGATCCTCAGTGTGGTTTATATGAATTTATGGACAAATAAAGTGAAATTTGAACTTTGAATTTTTTGCATTGCAGGTAATTTAGTTTATTTAATGTTTTCAAGTTTTCCTTTTCCTGATTTGGGTCAGTTTGGTCTTGTTTTATGTTTTAAATAACACAATTTATCAACTAAAACACAATGTTAGATTTTATTTCTTACAATATTCTAACTATATAACTAATATTTTAATTATATTAACTCTATCACAGCATCATAAATAGATTCTGACTCTTCTGTAGTCCCCTCACATGTTGTAGATCTCTGTTAATACCATGTTTAAGTACAATAACCTTTGTGTTTGTGGAGATATTCCACATTTATTATTATTTATAGCAGGAAAACTGAAAAACAGGCCTGGGGTTTAACATCCTGAGACTCTATGTGAGGATTTCCTGAGGCTGCAGTGCTGTGTTGATTGTTTTCTTGTTCACTTCAAGGTATAACTTCTTAAATTTTATCAAAATAAGATATAATAAAAGTTATTCACTAGTTTATCTCTTTGATTACATGATGCATTCTTAAATTGACCATGAATTGTTTAAATATTTATCATCAAGTGAAGGTAAAATGCTGCAGGGACAGATGGTTTCACAGGCATTGCATCATTTTCTCCTCAAATTCAGTGTTTATTTCCTGTGTTTTAGATCATCTGTTTTGCAGTGTGTTCTAGTTAAATAGCAGCCAAGTCACATAAATAACAAATGGCGGATGAGAAACATCAGAAAGCCACAAATAAAAGCTTTTAAAAGATAATAATAATTAATTGTATTAATGAGGAGAGCCAACTTTTTAAACATATGTTCAGTTTGTTTAATTTTCTATGATGGTAAATGAATTACTGGGTTGTGGACTGTGATATTTTAGGCTCAGAGATCCACATGTTTCACCATTTTCTAGTTATATTAACGTATATATAATTAAAGTAGCAGCTAAAAATAATCAGCAGATTAATCAATAATGAAAATAACTTGGCTGCAGCTTTAATACAAGGTGCTTATCCAGGCTTAGATGTATAAATAATCAATTAATTATTCCTTGAATGCAAAATACAAGTGTTTATTTGGATGTCGATTTTTAATTTAGTTGGTAAAATGGAAAATATATTGAGTTAAAGTCACATTTTAGACGTTTTGTTTTACTAATTGAAGTTGACTAAATGAAGCAGAGTCAATAATATATAGTGGATATTCTCTATAAATCCTATAATATATAGTTTACTGAGTATTTGTGGAAGTGAGTGGCCTGTCTTGGTTTTAGGGAAATGGCAACGACTTCCTGTGGAATTCCTTTGGCTGAGCTGAATAAAACTGTTTGTGAAGTAGATTTCCAGGAAGAGATGAGAGGTTTTGTTATTTAACAGTCACCCTGCATATCTGGAATTTGTCAGTGTTTATTTATATAGCAAGTTTAAAAAAGCAGGTGGCTTAACAAAGTGCTTTACATGACAATAAAAAGCTTCTAACATATAAAAACACAATTAAAAGAAGTGTATTAATAAATAAAAAACAATAAAAATGACTATAATCCACTAAAAGCTAATGTGAACAAGTGTTTTTTTAGTTCTTTAAAGGCAAAGAAAGGTAATTTTAAAATGCTTTATATAAAACATTAAAAGCATCAAGTTACAATTTAGAAATGGTTAATTAAAAGGGGAAAAAATCACAAATTAAAAAGGAACAATTAGAAATTAAAACTTAATTTAAATTAAATGAGATTAAAAATCTAAAAATTAAAATAAACAAGTATGGTATAATAACAGTTGATTAAAGGGGAAGAAATAAAAATCTAAAAATTAAAATAACAATAAAATGTTAAAATGATATTTAATTTAAAAATTTGTTGATTAAAAGGGAGAAATCAAAACATTTTAAATAAAAAATAATTAGAAATTAAAACTTAATTCAAATAAAATAAAAAAATAAATTAAAAACAAAAAACAAGTACAATATAATTTATTTTAACAGTTGATTAAAAGGGAAAAAATACAAATATAAAAATTTAAATAAGAATAAAAATTAATCTTAAATAGGATTTTAAAAAAAAATGAGAAATATAATTTAAAAACAGTTGATTAAAAGGGGAAAAAATATAAAAATTAAAATAATAAAAATTAAACTTAAATAGGATTTAAAAAAATTTTAAAAAACGAGAAATATAATTTAAAAACAGTTGATTAAAAGGGGAAAAATATAAAAATTAAAATAATAAAAATTAAACTTAAATAGGATTTTAAAAAAAATAAAAAGGAAAAAAAACAAGAAATATAATTTAAAAACAGTTGATTAAAAGGGAAAAATAAAAATATAAAAAATATAAAATTAAAACTTATTTAAAATTAAATGGGATTTAAAATAAAAAAAAATAAAAAACAAACAAGATATAATTTAAAAAACAGTTGATTAAAAGGGGAAAAAAATCCAAAAATATAAAATAAAAATTAGAATAAGAACTTAATTAAAATTAAGTAAAAATAAAAATCTACAGTACGATATAAAACAGTTGAATAAATATAAAAAAATATAATCAATTATTGAAAAGTACAAGAACAAAGTTTTTTAAAATGCTTTTTCAGGAGTTTTTGCTTAAAACTGCTTGTAGTCAACTGCTGCTGAACCAGATCCAGGACTGAAAGGTCACAGGGAGATCCTGTGGTGTGATTCATCGCCTCATTCTAATAATGTGAAACCACAAGATGAATGTGTGTGAGCTTCTCTCCTGCAGGTCTGAGTCCAGGCGTCTATTCATGTCTATCCTGCCTGTGTTTGGGCATCGCCCCGCTAACTTCTGTTTACGGGCTTCGTTTCCACGTGTTTTGACAGATCTCCATTTGGCGGCGGAGCTCGGGAAAACGCTGCTCGACAGGAACCATGAGCTGGAGCAGGCGCTGCAGCAGATGTACTCCACCAACACGGAGCAGCTGCAGGAGATTGAAGTAATGAATGTGACGGGAGGGAGGGAGGGAGGGAGGGAACTCATCTCACAGCTCCACAATCTGTAGTTATGTTTTTAACATGCATCTTTACCCCCTAAGCAAGTTATGATGATAAACTAGTGCAGGATCCATAGGAAAGTGGAGGCTTAACCCGTTAAACTCCAGGCTCCTTCTGAGATTGCTCCACTAATCATGTACAAATATAGTGAAGCTATACATCAAATTAAACAGGAGAAACTCCACTACAAGCACATATAAGTCATATTTACACACACCAAACACAACTCCAACACCAAGCTAATTAATTAACAAATATGAAAATCGGTATACGATCATAAAGCCGACCCACTCGCCACATTTTGATGGCTAGCGCTCTGATACTTCATGTTACACAAACAAATGACATCTCATATGAAAGCTGAGACTTTGACGAGTCCAACGGTACCATCAGTGTAGCTTTATGACAAAAACTGATTAAACTAACAGCCAAAAAACAACCAACATCTATGTGTTTTATCCAGAGACATACCCTACTGACTATGGGGATGTCCTAAACCTAAAAAAGGGCTGGAGGTCAAGGGGTTAAGTATATTTTTTTATATTTGGCCAAATAAGGGTGTGTTCTTAATAGAAAAATATACATTGGTTAAGATATGAAGATGCAATGATATAAGGAGAGGCATGCAAATACAGTTGTTTCCTGTATATGTGTTCATAAATAAATGAGTTTAGGCCCAAATTCTGTTCTGTTGGGTGATAGTGCTGGGATTTCCTGAGGGTCTGTGAATGCAGCATGGAGTAAGACAGCTAGCTTGAGGACTAAAGTAGCAGCTAAACCAGCTAACATCTTAGCATGTGTGTTTTTTTTTAATTGGTGCAGGAAGAGACGGGACAACAAAGCTTTAAATTGTAATGAAAGTGCTGGGAAGCAACATGAGGAGGAGCTTTACACTGGAACTAAAGGATAGCACTGTGATACACAAGGCTATGGGATTTTAACAGGTTTTTTTGTTGCTTATTTTTTGTGGCATAAGCAATTTTATTATACATTAGCCAGAGATAGGAGTTAATGGGAGAAAGAGAGAGGAATGCTTTGACCAGGACTTGAATCAGGGTCTGCTGCTTAAGTGGCGAGTGCTCTACCCCTACACCACTGCGCTCTACCCCTACACCACTGCGCTCTACCCCTACACCACTGCGCTCTACCCCTACACCACTGCGCTCTACCCCTACACCACTGCGATCTACCCTTACACCACTGCGCTCTACCCCTACATCATTGCGCTCTACCCCTACACCATTGAGCTCTACCCCTACACCACTGCGCTCTACCCCTACACCACTGCACTCTACCCCTACACCACTGCGCTCTACCCCTACACCACTGCGCTCTACCCCTACACCACTGCACTCTACCCCTACACTCTACCCCTACACCACTGCGCTCTACCCCTACACCACTGCACTCTACCCCTACACTCTACCCCTACACCACTGCGCTCTACCCCTACACCACTGCACTCTACCCCTACACTCTACCCCTACACCACTGCGCTCTACCCCTACACCACTGCGCTCTAACCCTACACCACTGCACCACATCAATGGAATTCTATTCTGGAAGTCTTTTTGGCATATTTACTGTTGCAAAGCTATACTTGTTCTACCTCCTGGATTAGCAGCAGAGCTAAGCAAAGCCACAGCCACTCAGTTCACCGCCATCACCGTATTCCATGCGGTTAAATCTTAAAGCTCTTTCACTGGAAAGGTTGGCGTCGCCGTGAATTCTGTTAACTTTTAATAGGATGGAGTAAACGCTGTCCTGACCAGTCTGACCCCGTCAGAGCTTCCTCTTGGCAGGATTTTCATCCACCTAATTATAGGACTACTTTCACCTGTACTTTACTCGGTGATTGTCTATCTCAGTGGACAAGGACCCTAAAACTCACCCCATCGCATAAGATTTATGCTTTTAGATGTTTTATTAAAGAAAATGGACTAAAAACTGCCATAATCAAAAAATAAATAAAAAATAACTAAAAAATATACCAGTAAATATCCATATTTATTTAATTTTCCATTTAATGAACTCATAAAATTAATTTATTTGTATATTATTTTCACATTAATTTATTTTTTACATTTTAATTTAATTAAAAAAATATTTTTTTATTTATTAAATCACCTGATTCATTTTTACCTCTGTATATAAAATTTTAAATTAAATAAATTCATGTCTAAAGGGAAGATAATACACAAATAATAGGCAATAAATTACACTAAATTAAATAAATGTATTTATTTTAAATTATAGTCCTCTATACAAATTCCCTCATTGTGGAATTATAGTTATTATTCTCCTTTTTTTATTTAAAAAAAAAGACAATAATGCTTTAATAATTTGTATTATTGATCAACTGACTTGTTCACATTGGCCTATCATTAGTAAACTGTTAATTAACGAGTTATTAACAACTTAATATTGTTTATTGCTTTATAATTATGCCTTATAGATAGTTAATAACTCAAACTGTCATAAATAACTTGTTAAATAATAGTTAACGGTTTATAACAGTGCCTTATAATCAATCAATAACTTAAAAGCTCTTAGTTAGTTATAAATGACTTATTAACTGTATGTTAATGATTTATAACTATACTTTATAAATTAGTAATAGATCATGAACAAGCTATTAGTGAATTACTTATCACTTAATTAAAAATCATAACTAACTATCTATAATGCAGTTATAAATCCTTAGACTGTTAATAAACACTCAATCATCATCATTATTAACTAATTATTTAACAGTTTACTAATAGATTAACTAGTTATACCAGTTATTATAAAGTGCTACCATCACTTATTTTTATTATGATAATAAAAAACTATTTGCATTGTTTGTTTAGAGAAAAACAGAAACAAAAATCCAGGTTTAAATCCAATTGATTTATTATTTAAGGCCAAATCTCCCATCTCTAATTCAGCCTAATATTTAATTCCCAGACATTTAATTTCATCTTATTTTCACAGAACTCTGAGTTTGCAGCTTTCAGCAGGTGAACGAAGGCGGTTTCCTTAATTTGCTTACAGCAGTTGGACGGCCGGTGGCCTGAGGATTTATTGAGGTTGATATGATATAATCCCCATGCATCTCTCTGACCCTCATACTAATGACTCATACATAGATACAGGGCTGAGCAGGGCTGTAAATACACTTTAAAAACCTCTGCATGAACGGTTCCCTTTCAAAATAAGAGTTTTCCAAAGCTCTTGCAGCGACATCTTATTGAGTACATTATTATCTATGATGCAAATACAACTCACCGACTACCAAATGACTCGAGTCATTCTCCTTTTATCTGTTTGGGAATAACTTATTGCACATAAAACCAAATATAAGAATGTGTGACGCATGATAATCAGCCTCCTCTCTTTCTTCATTGTGCAGTATTTTAAAATACTTATGCAGCACATTGTTGTACCTACAGATGTTTTATTTTGTCTATATAGGGCTCTTTTAATTATTTTACCCAGAATGCATTGCAGTGTTTAGATTTGCTGCAACAAATGTGTCCTGGAGGTTCAAAAAGTGTTTGTCAGTCCATGTAAAAAAGGAGTAAAAACAGTATTTCCTGCTTATATGATGTGATTATTATTTAATATTATTAGGTTTTTTTTATTAATGTTTTTGGCTCTTTATGAGGTAGTTAAATAATAATAATTTAAGTTGAATAAGAAGAAACATTATTTTCATTAGTTTAATCCTCCTGTTGTGTTACAGGTCAAATTAATAGGAAAAAGTAGTATTTAACTAGTAATTTAAACCATTTCCCCTTGTAAATAGTCTATTTTCAAGCTTTTAATGTTTTATATAAAGCACTTTGAATTACTATACAAATAAATTTGCCTTGCCTTAATCAACATAATATTAAAATGGTTAATTTCTGCTTCCTGAACAGTGCATTTATGTAAATGTCCAGTTTCAATGTTATGGAAAACTATTGTTTTATATCACATGAGGATTTCTTTATGAAAAACAAGTGAATTATCCTAATTAAGCCATTATCTGTTAGAGGTAAGGAACACCATTGCATTAAATATTAAATATATGTATAGTAGTTATGTATTAATGGAGTTGGTAATTAAATATTAGCACTGACTGTTGTTTTTTTTAAACATACACTGTACTTTTAACCATTTTCCTAGATATTTAAACTTTAATAACTGGTCAATCTGACCCATAACTCAACAGGAGGCTTAATTACAGCTTATAACGGAGCTAAATCGTCACTTCCTTCTCTCTCTCGTGCACCAGTACATGACCAAACAGGTGGAGCTGCTGCGTCAGATGAACGACCAGCACGCCAAGGTCTACGAGCAGCTGGACA